>JACXSL010001258.1:0-7500 GCA_019514585.1 Dendrobium officinale
GTTTAAAGTTTAAAGTTTAAAGTTTAAAGTTTTAAAGTTTAAAGTTTAAAGTTTAAAGTTTTAAAGTTTAAAGTTTAAAAAGTTTAAAGTTTTTTAAAGTTTAAAGTTTAAAGTTTAAAGTTAAAAGTTTAAGTTTTTAAAGTTTAAAGTTTAAAGTTTAAGTTTTTAAAGTTTAGTTTTAAAAAGTTTAAAGTTTAAAGTTTAAAGTTTAAAGTTTAAAGTTTAAAGTTTAAAGTTTAAAGTTTAAAGTTTAAAGTTTAAAGTTTAAAGTTTAAAGTTTTAAGTTTAAAGTTTAAAGTTTTTAAAGTTTAAAGTTTAAAGTTTAAAGTTTAAAGTTTAAAGTTTAAAGTTTAAAGTTTAAAGTTTTAAAAAGTTTAAAGTTTTAGTTTTTAAAGTTTAAAGTTTTAAAGTTTAAAGTTTTTTAAGTTTTTAAAGTTAAAGTTTAAAGTTTTTAAAGTTTTTAAGTTTTTAAAGTTTAAAGTTTAAAGTTTAAAGTTTAAAGTTTAAAGTTTTAAGTTTTAAAAGTTTAAAGTTTAAAGTTTAAAGTTTAAAGTTTAAAGTTTAAAGTTTAAAGTTTTAAAGTTTAAAGTTTAAAGTTTTAAAGTTTAAAGTTTTTTTAAGTTTTTAAAGTTTAAAGTTTAAAGTTTAAAGTTTAAGTTTTTTAAAGTTTTAAAGTTTAAAGTTTAAGTTTAAAGTTTAAAGTTTAAGTTTTTAAAGTTTAAAGTTTAAAGTTTAAAGTTTAAAGTTTAAAGTTTAAAAAGTTTTTAAAGTTTAAAGTTTAAGTTTAAAGTTTAAAGTTTAAAGTTTAAAGTTTTTAAAGTTTTAAAGTTTTTAAAGTTTAAAGTTTAAAGTTTAAAGTTTAAAGTTAAGTTTTTAAAGTTAAAGTTTAAAGTTTTAAAGTTTAAAGTTTAAAGTTTTAAAGTTTAAAGTTTAAAGTTTAAAGTTTAAAGTTTAAAGTTTTTAAAGTTTAAAGTTTAAAAGTTTAAAGTTTAAAGTTTAAAGTTTAAAGTTTAAAGTTTAAAGTTTTAAGTTTTAAGTTTAAAGTTTAAAGTTTAAAGTTTAAAGTTTAAAGTTTAAAGTTTAAAGTTTAAAGTTTAAAGTTTAAAGTTTAAAGTTTAAAGTTTAAAGTTTAAAGTTTAAAGTTTAAAGTTTAAAGTTTTAAAGTTTAAAGTTTAAAGTTTAAAGTTTTAAAGTTTAAAGTTTAAAAAGTTTAAAGTTTTAAAGTTTTTAAAGTTTAAAGTTTAAAGTTTAAAGTTTAAAGTTTAAAGTTTAAAGTTTAAAGTTTAAAGTTTTTAAAGTTTAAAGTTTAAAGTTTAAGTTTTTAAAGTTTAAAGTTTAAAGTTTAAAGTTTTAAAGTTTAAAGTTAAAAAGTTTAAAGTTTAAAAAGTTTTAAAGTTTAAAGTTTAAAGTTTAAAGTTTAAAGTTTAAAGTTTAAAGTTTAAAGTTTAAAGTTTAAAGTTTTAAAGTTTAAAGTTTAAAGTTTAAAGTTTTAAAAGTTTAAAGTTTAAAGTTTAAAAGTTTAAAGTTTAAAGTTTAAAGTTTAAAGTTTAAAGTTTAAAGTTTAAAGTTTAAAGTTTAAAGTTTTAAAGTTTAAAGTTTAAAGTTTAAAGTTTAAAGTTTAAAGTTTAAAGTTTTAAAGTTTAAAGTTTAAAGTTTAAAGTTTAAAGTTTAAAGTTTAAAGTTTTAAAGTTTAAAGTTTAAAGTTTAAAGTTTAAAGTTTTAAAGTTTAAAGTTTTAAAGTTTAAAGTTTAAAGTTTAAAGTTTAAAGTTTAAAGTTTAAAGTTTAAAGTTTAAGTTTTAAAGTTTAAAGTTTTAAGTTTTAAAGTTTAAAGTTTAAAGTTTTAAAGTTTAAAGTTTAAAGTTTAAAGTTTAAAGTTAAAGTAAAAAAGTTTAAAGTTTAAAGTTTAAAGTTTAAAGTTTAAAGTTAAAAAGTTTAAAGTTTAAAGTTTAAAGTTTAAGTTTTAAAGTTTAAAGTTTTTTAAAGTTTAAAGTTTTTTAAAGTTTAAAGTTTTTAAAGTTTAAAGTTTTTAGTTTTTAAAGTTAAAGTTTAAGTTTAAGTTTTAAGTTTAAAAAGTTTTTTAAAGTTTAAAGTTTTTTTTAAAGTTTAAAGTTTAAAGTTTAAAGTTTAAAGTTTAAAGTTTAAAGTTTAAAAGTTTAAAGTTTAAAGTTTAAAGTTTAAAGTTTAAAGTTTAAAAGTTTAAAGTTTAAAGTTTTTAAAGTTTAAAGTTTAAAGTTTAAAGTTTTTAAAGTTTAAAGTTTAAAGTTTAAAGTTTAAAGTTTAAAGTTTTAAAGTTTAAAGTTTAAAGTTTAAAGTAAAAAGTTTAAAGTTAAAGTTTTAAAGTTTAAAGTTTAAAGTTTAAAGTTTTAAAGTTTAAAGTTAAAGTTTAAAAGTTTAAGTTTTAAGTTTAAAGTTTAAAGTTTAAAGTTTAAAGTTTAAAGTTTAAAGTTTAAAGTTTTAAAGTTTTTAAAGTTTTAAAGTTTTTAAAGTTTAAAGTTAAAGTTTTTTTAAAGTTTAAAGTTAAAAGTTTAAAAGTTTAAAAAGTTTAAAGTTTAAAGTAAAGTTTTTTAAAGTTTAAAGTTTAAAGTTTAAAGTTTAAAGTTTAAAGTTTAAAGTTTAAAGTTTAAAGTTTAAAAGTTTTTAAAGTTTAAAGTTTAAAGTTTTAAAGTTTAAAGTTTAAAGTTTTAAAGTTTAAAGTTTTTAAAGTTTAAAGTTTTAAAGTTTTAAAGTTTAAAGTTTTAAAGTTTTAAAGTTTAAAGTTTAAAGTTTAAAGTTTAAAGTTTAAAGTTTAAAGTTTAAAGTTTAAAGTTTAAAGTTTAAAGTTTAAAGTTTTAAAGTTTAAAGTTTAAAGTTTAAAGTTTAAAGTTTAAAGTTTTAAAGTTTTAAAAGTTTAAAGTTTTTTAAAGTTTAAAGTTTTTAAAGTTTAAGTTTTTAAAGTTTTAAAGTTTTAAGTTTTTAAAGTTTAAAGTTTAAAGTTTAAAGTTTAAAGTTTAAAGTTTAAAGTTTTTAAAGTTTAAAGTTTTTTAAAGTTTAAAGTTAAAGTTTTTAAAGTTTAAAGTTTTAAAGTTAAAAAGTTTAAAGTTTTTTAAAGTTTAAAGTTTAAAGTTTAAAGTTTTAAAGTTAATTTTAAAGTTTAAAGTTTAAAGTTTAAAGTTTAAAGTTTAAAGTTTAAAAGTTTTTAAAGTTTAAAGTTTAAAGTTTTAAAGTTTTAAAGTTTAAAGTTTAAAGTTTAAAGTTTAAAAGTTTAAGTTTTTTTTAAAGTTTAAAAGTTTTTAAAGTTTAAGTTTTAAAGTTTAAAGTTTAAAGTTTAAAGTTTAAAGTTTAAAGTTTAAAGTTTAAAGTTTTAAAGTTTAAAGTTTAAAGTTTAAAGTTTTAAAGTTTTAAAGTTTTAAAGTTTAAAGTTTAAAGTTTTAAAGTTTAAAGTTTAAAAGTTTAAAGTTTAAAGTTTAAAGTTTAAAGTTTAAAGTTTAAAGTTTTTTTTAAAGTTTAAAGTTTTTTTTTAAAGTTTAAAGTTAAAAAGTTTTAAGTTTAAAGTTTAAAGTTTAAAGTTTAAAGTTTTAAAGTTTAAAGTTTAAAGTTAAAGTTTAAAGTTTAAAGTTTTAAAGTTTAAAGTTTAAAGTTTAAAGTTTTTAAAGTTTAAAGTTTAAAGTTTAAAGTTTAAAGTTTTAAAGTTTAAAGTTTAAAGTTTAAAGTTTAAAGTTTAAAGTTTAAAGTTTAAAGTTTAAAGTTTTAAGTTTTTAAAGTTTTAAAGTTTAAAAGTTTAAAGTTTTAAGTTTAAAGTTTAAAGTTTAAAGTTTAAAGTTTAAAGTTTTTAAAGTTTAAAGTTTAAAGTTTTAAAGTTTAAAGTTTAAAGTTTAAAGTTTAAAGTTTAAAGTTTAAAGTTTAAAGTTTAAAGTTTAAAGTTTAAAGTTTAAAGTTTAAAGTTTAAAGTTTAAAGTTTAAAGTTTAAAGTTTTAAGTTTTAAAGTTTAAAGTTTTAAAGTTTAAAGTTTAAAAGTTTAAAGTTTAAAGTTTTAAAGTTTAAAGTTTTAAAGTTTAAAGTTTTTTAAAGTTTAAAGTTTTAAAGTTTAAAGTTTAAAGTTTAAAGTTTTAAAGTTTAAAGTTTAAAGTTTAGTTTAAAGTTTAAAGTTTAAAGTTTTAAAGTTTAAAGTTTAAAGTTTAAAGTTTAAAGTTTTTAAAGTTTAAAGTTTAAAGTTTAAAGTTTAAAGTTTAAAGTTTAAAGTTTAAAGTTTAAAGTTTTTAAAGTTTAAAGTTTAAAGTTTAAAGTTTAAAGTTTAAAGTTTAAAGTTTAAAAAGTTTAAAGTTTAAAGTTTTAAAGTTTAAAGTTTTAAAAGTTTAAAAAGTTTAAAGTTTTTAAAGTTTAAAGTTTAAAGTTTAAAGTTTAAAGTTTAAAGTTTAAAGTTTTAAAGTTTAAAGTTTAAAGTTTAAAGTTTAAAGTTTAAAGTTAAAAGTTTAAAGTTTAAAGTTTAAAGTTTAAAGTTTAAAGTTTTTAAAAGTTTAAAGTTTAAAGTTTAAAGTTTAAAAGTTTAAAGTTTAAAGTTTTAAAGTTTTAAAGTTTTTTAAAGTTTTTTTAAAGTTTTAAAAGTTTAAAGTTTAAAGTTTAAAGTTTAAAGTTTAAAGTTTAAAGTTTAAAGTTTTTAAAGTTAAAGTTGAAAAGTTTTAAGTTTTAAAGTTAAAGTTTAAAGTTTAAAGTTTAAAGTTTAAAGTTTTAAGTTTTTTAAAGTTTAAGTTTTAAAGTTTAAAGTTTAAAGTTTAAAGTTTAAAGTTTTTTAAAGTTTAAAGTTTAAAGTTTTAAAGTTTAAAGTTTAAAGTTTAAAGTTTTAAAGTTTAAATTTTAAAGTTTAAAGTTTAAAGTTTAAAGTTTTTAAAGTTTTAAGTTTTAAAGTTTAAAGTTTAAAGTTTAAAGTTTTTAAAGTTTAAAGTTTAAAGTTTAAAGTTTAAAGTTTTAAAGTTAAAGTTTAAAGTTTAAAGTTTTAAAGTTTAAAGTTTAAAGTTTAAAGTTTAAAGTTTAAAGTTTAAAGTTTAAAGTTTAAAGTTTTAAAGTTTAAAGTTTAAAGTTTAAAGTTTAAAGTTTAAAGTTTAAAAGTTTAAAGTTTAAAGTTTAAGTTTAAAGTTTAAAGTTTAAAGTTTAAAGTTTTAAAGTTTAAAGTTTAAAGTTTTAAAGTTTTAAAGTTTAAAGTTTTAAAGTTTAAAGTTTAAAGTTTAAAGTTTAAAGTTTAAAGTTTAAAGTTTTAAAGTTTTAAAGTTTAAAGTTTAAAGTTTAAAGTTTTAAAGTTTAAAGTTTAAAGTTTAAAGTTTAAAGTTTAAAGTTTAAAGTTTAAAGTTTTTAAAGTTTAAAGTTTAAAGTTTAAAGTTTAAAGTTTTAAAGTTTAAAGTTTAAAGTTTAAAGTTTAAAGTTTAAAGTTTAAAGTTTAAAGTTTAAAGTTAAAGTTTAAAGTTTAAAGTTTAAAGTTTTAAAGTTTTAAAGTTTAAAGTTTAAAGTTTAAAGTTTAAAGTTTAAAGTTTTAAAGTTTAAAGTTTAAAGTTTAAAGTTTTTAAAGTTTAAAGTTTAAAGTTTAAAGTTTAAAGTTTTAAAGTTTTTAAAGTTTAAAGTTTAAAGTTTAAAGTTTTAAAGTTTAAAGTTTAAAGTTTAAAGTTTAAAGTTAAAGTTTTTTAAAGTTTAAAGTTTAAAGTTTAAAGTTTAAAGTTTTTAAAGTTTTAAAGTTTAAAGTTTAAAGTTTAAAGTTTAAAGTTTAAAGTTTAAAGTTTTAAAGTTTAAAGTTTAAAGTTTAAGTTTTAAAGTTTAAAGTTTAAAGTTTTAAAGTTTTTAAAGTTTAAAGTTTTAAAGTTTAAAGTTTAAGTTTAAAGTTTAAAGTTTTTAAAAGTTTAAAGTTTAAAGTTTAAAGTTTAAAGTTTTAAAGTTTTTTAAAGTTTTAAAGTTTTTTAAAGTTTTAAAGTTTAAAGTTTTAAAGTTTAAAGTTTAAAGTTTTAAAGTTTAAAGTTTTTTTTTTTTTTAAGTTTTTAAAGTTTAAAAGTTTAAGTTTTTTAAAGTTTAAAGTTTAAAGTTTTAAAGTTTAAAGTTTAAAGTTTTTTTTTTAAAGTTTAAAGTTTAAAGTTTAAAGTTTAAGTTTTTTAAAGTTTAAAGTTTAAAGTTTTAAAGTTTAAAGTTTAAGTTTTAAAGTTTAAAGTTTAAAGTTTAAAGTTTAAAAAGTTTAAAAGTTTAAAGTTTAAAGTTTAAAGTTTTTTAAAGTTTAAGTTTTAAGTTTAAGTTTTTAAGTTTAAAGTTTAAAGTTTAAAGTTTAAAGTTTTAAAGTTTAAAGTTTAAAGTTTAAAGTTTTTAGTTTTTTTTTTAAAGTTTAAATTTTTTAAAGTTTAAAAGTTTAAAGTTTTTAAGTTTTTAGTTTTTTTAAAGTTTAAAGTTTAAAGTTTAAAGTTTAAAGTTTAAAGTTTAAAGTTTAAAGTTAAAGTTTAAAGTTTAAAGTTTTTAAAGTTTAAAGTTTAAAGTTTAAAGTTTTAAAGTTTAAAGTTTAAAGTTTAAAGTTTAAAGTTTAAAGTTTTTAAAGTTTAAAGTTTAAAGTTTAAAGTTTTAAGTTTTAAAGTTTAAAGTTTAAAGTTTAAAGTTTAAAGTTTAAAGTTTAAAGTTTTAAAGTTTAAAGTTTAAGTTTTAAAGTTTTAAAGTTTAAAGTTTAAAAAGTTTTAAAGTTTAAAGTTTAAGTTTTAGTTTTTTAAAGTTTAAAGTTTTTAAAGTTTAAAGTTTAAAGTTTAAGTTTTTAAAGTTTAAGTTTTTTAGTTTTTAAAGTTTAAGTTTTTTAAAGTTTAAAGTTTAAAGTTTAAAGTTTAAAGTTTAAAGTTTAAAGTTTAAAGTTTAAAGTTTAGTTTTTTTAAAGTTTAAAGTTTAAGTTTTTTTTAAAGTTTAAAGTTTAAAAGTTTTAAAGTTTAAAGTTTAAAGTTTTAAAAGTTTAAAGTTTAAAGTTTAAAGTTTAAAGTTTAAAGTTTAAAGTTTAAAGTTTAAAGTTTAAAGTTTTTTAAAGTTTAAAGTTTAAAGTTTAAAGTTTAAAGTTTAAAGTTTAAAGTTTAAAGTTTTAAAGTTTAAAGTTTAAAGTTTAAAGTTTTTAAAGTTTTAAAGTTTTAAAGTTTTAAGTTTTTTAAAGTTTTAAAGTTTAAAGTTTAAAGTTTTTAAAGTTTTAAAGTTTAAAGTTTAAAGTTTAAAGTTTAAAGTTTAAAGTTTAAAGTTTTAAAGTTTAAAGTTTAAAGTTTAAAGTTTAAAGTTTAAAGTTTAAGTTTAAGTTTAAAGTTTAAAGTTTTAAGTTTAAAGTTTAAAGTTTAAAGTTTTTAAAGTTTTAAGTTTTAAGTTTTTTTTTAAAGTTTTTAAAGTTTTAAAGTTTAAGTTTAAAGTTTAAAGTTTAAAGTTTTAAGTTTTTTAAAGTTTAAAGTTTAAAGTTTAAAGTTTTTAAAGTTTTAAAGTTTAAAGTTTAAAGTTTAAAGTTTAAAGTTTAAAGTTTAAAGTTTAAAGTTTAAAGTTAA
>JACXSL010001258.1:15000-19404 GCA_019514585.1 Dendrobium officinale
CAGATAGCTGGGTCTTTGACTTCAGCAAGAAAGAGAGATGTTCCACACAGTCTAATAGACTAAAATCAAAAGTACTGAAAAAAAAGGAACCTGGGAGCTTGTCACGTTCCCAAAAGGGAAGCATACCATGTACCACTTTTCTATATAGAAGATATAAGCCGTCTTTGTAGATCAGATCTCTTTCCAGTAGCAGTAGGTTTTCACCCGGGGGAGAGAATTCCATTGCAGCAAAATACAAAGAGAGAATAGATAGAGCCGTCTAGGGATGAAATCAACTGAGGATGGCATGGCTTATCCCATGTGTAGTCCACCAGATCCCTTTTGGCAGTCAAACTAGAAGTTTGGATTAGAAAAACAGATCTCTAAACAAAGGCGCTAGAGCGAAGAAAAAAGTGTTATGTGCTATTCTCTGATTCGTACGAAGGTTGAGAATCCACATGGGGAAGGGAATGAGCTATCAGCAGCTTAACCGACAGATGAAGGCGCTAGACTAAACCACTCGACATAGGGGGGTCCCACTCTGAATAAGGGAAGTGGCTAGCCAGCCTTTGAAGGTCACAGATCGAGTCATTCTTGTATTTTCAGATCTATTCTTCTATTGGACGATATTCATGGGGAATCTACTTCGAGCATTGAAGCAGAAGCAAGGCGCGCAGCGTTGACGAACCTATCTTCTGAATTCTCCAATCATCGGACTGTGGGAAAGAAAGGCGACCCCGACCTTCTTTCCTCTGTTCAATACATAATGACTGAGGCCAACTTTGGTTCGATCAGTTCATCAATGGTCAGCAAGTATAGTATGATGGTTGATGATCTTGCACGTATTTCGTGTGTATCGGTGGGTTTCCCCCGCGAATGAACTTGGGTGACAGGAGTGGTTCTGGCTGTATTGACCGCATCTTTTGGCGTAATTGGTTATTCCTTACCTCGGGACCAAATTGGCTATTGGGCAGTCAAAAGGGCTCGCAAAAAGGCTGCGAGCAACTACTTAAGGCAGATTGTAGGTGATCATAATATTGGTTTTGTTGGTCTGGTCGAGACTAAAGTGGGAGTCTTTCAGTAGGAAGGACATAAAGAAGTTAGATCAACCTTCGGTTGGTAAATCTGGGGGGTATCAGTTTGTGGTTCCTTATTCTGAATTTCACTCTCACGGAATGAGCGGGCCATTGCTGCGTTGGAGGCCTTCCGGACGCTAGCTTTCAAGCCTAACCTATCAAAAGCAAAAGTGGAGGGGGGACGACAACCATTCATTGTGAAAATAGAGCCTTTTAAGCCATGCAGTGCCCCGTATTAATGGTTTTCGCTATCGGGCTAGATAAACCAACCCATGTTTCTTCGCCCCAATTAACGACATCAACACCAAATAGAAAATAGATATATGAATAGGAACCTCCAGGAAAGGTGGAGGATTCGGGGTGCGAATACTGGTCAAGATCGAGATTGAGAGCCCGATATGGATCGAGAACATGACCGATAGCCAAGGCCGAGGCCAAGGTACAAATCATTGGCAGGATCGAGATGCAGATCCCGATCTAGAGAAGGAGCCCAGAGATATACCAAACAAACAGGAGAAAGAAGCCCGCTTTACTACTATGAATATTAAGCCATACCTTTTTCAAAAGCAGCCCCCGCCCCAACTAAGAAGTGTGCTTTTGGGGCTTGACTACTTCACTTCTGGTATTTCATTCCATGCAGTCAGGCGCCCTGCTAAAAAGTAAGGGCCGGGGTCCCAGCTAGCAGTTCTCCCTTTGGACAAACGATAGGCACGAAGCCTTTTGAATTCATCCGGTTCTTTTGTTTGAACGGGGTCGTGAAGTTCCTTCCCCTTTTCTTTGTAAATAGAAGTATAAGGGTTACTGCTTAGTTGTTTCTAAGATAGAATGAATTAAGATTGATTGTGAGTTCGGAACCAGTACTACTAGATAGAAAGCAGCGATAAAGACCTGCGTTGCGTGCCCCCAATCCGAGTTCAGAGCCTGAAAGCTTTGTCACTCAAAGTCACCTACTCGTTCCCTGTCAGAAAAGAGGTAAGCTAGCCTTTCGAAGCTTAAGAAGGAATCTGGTGGGAAGAAGAAGTCAGCGTACATGGACTGGGTAATATAGTGACCTATAGCGCTTCACTTGATCCTTGAGGTAAAGACTTCCATGTCAGGTATACAAAATGTAATACGGGGAAGACTTTGTATCTCAGGTACGTATCTGAGAATCAAATCTTTTGCCCTGGACAGGAGAAGGTGGTCAAGAGCGGTGTGATTGATGATGCACCGACTGCGCTTGTGTGTGCACCTGCCTCGACTGTCCAGATCCAGTGAGCTTTAAGACGGTGCTCCTACGTAAATCAAATGGGAAAAGGAAAAAGTATAAATGAAAAATTTAAGATAACATTGTTTCGAAAAAGTATAAATGAAAAATTTAAGATAACATTGTTTCGAAAAAGTATAAATGAAAAATTTAAGATAACATTGTTTCGAAAAAGTATAAATGAAAAATTTAAGATAACATTGTTTCGAAAAAGTATAAATGAAAATATCCAAAGAAGTATAAGTTAATGAAATAAAGGAAAAAGATTAAGAAAAGAAAGAACATATATTAATCCATTTTTATAAAGTGCAAAAATAAAAAAGGAAAGAGCACACCAGATTTATAGTGATTTGGTCAAATCTTGACCTACATCAACTCCTTGGAGGCACCCTCCAAGTATTGCACTAAACTCAGTCTCTCCTTTAGCCCCCACAGCTAGGCAGAGAAGCTCTTACAAAATCACCTCAACCTTCCCCGATGCAGCGAAGTAGCTGGGTTCCTTGACATCAAAGAGATCTTCTTCTTTCAAAAACTTCCCTCAAGACGAGCCTTAATTTTGATGGTACTAAGGTGCAAGCTTTCCGGAGCAACCGTATGAAACCCCCACCACACTCCCTTAAAACCCCTCAAAGGATCTTCTCCCTCTCTCAAACTCCATAATTTCCTCTCTCTCCCTTTCAAGCTCGCTCTTCAAGTTTTCTCCAAAAGAAATAAAGCCTCAATAGTTGTCAAAAGACACATATCAGGTGCCTTGAAAAAGCTTAAATAGAAGAGCTCCAAAAAGGCTCTTAAAAGTACCAAACTGACATTATCATCCAGGATGATCGCTAGATCATCCCTTATGACGTGCCCAAAAAGAGTGCTTCTAAAAACCCTAAAAACTCAATTTCAGTGCCAAATATCGTGCAGGACAATCGCAGGATCATTCCGTACGATATGCTTGCTTAGAAAGAAGGCTTTAAAAATCCTAAAAATTGAATTTTGACCCCAAAAATTGTCCTAGACGATTACAGGATCATCCAGTACGAAGTATAGAATTTGAACTGATCATCCCAGACGATATTGTGGATCGTCCAGGACGATTAGAGGAAAAATTATAGTATTTCATCTTGGACGATTTAGGAAAATCAAGTATATCGACAAACACATCTTATACGATATATAGATCATCTAGGACGATCTAATTAAAAAATTTAACCATAATTAATCCCCTAATAATATGATTAATTTAGGCATGATTTGTATTGATCGTTCCGGGATGATCGATCGTCCGGGACTATTAGAATAAAATTTTAAACTTAAATCTTTTTCTAAATTATCATTTGCGGCTCTTTTTCAAGATCATAAAGATCATCCTGGACGATTCAAAATCGTTCAGTACGATTAGTTGAAAACTTGATCTTTTGGATTTGAGTAGATCTCACTCCCTTGAGTGTGTGTGCATGGTCACCAAGCAAGCATACTCCTTTATAGGACTTGACTTAAGAAATCAAAATTACATCAATAAATATTATAAATTCTTTACAACATAATATTATTCAACCCAATCTTGAGCTCTGATTCTTTGTTTGATGTTGCATGGTATTCCTGAAGTGTTAGTATACACACAAATAAATACAGAATGAAAAATACTATGAGATATAAAAATATTTGTTATCATCAAAATCATAAAATACGTGAGCTCGAGTCACAACAATATCTTCCTTTTTTATGACGACAAATATTACTAGTGAAGTTGTAAACTAAAAGTATTTTCTCTTAAACTTCCCCTCACTAAAATAAAAAATTAAAAATTGGGGAAGATAAAATTTTTGTTATTTTTAATTTTTTTTAAATAGATACAACTACAACAGTATGTTCTCCCCTTTAACATTATCAAAAAGAGGAGGGGCACAAACAATCAAAATAATAAAAATGATTAAAAAACAAAATGATCCCTAATCTAATGAAAATAAAAATAAAATATTCTTAAAATGAGAAAGTTACCACTTGATTTTATTTAAAAACTTAGAAAGGAATATATTGACAATGCATAATTCAAAAAGGTTAAAAATTTATAAATTGTTAATCCAAGCTCAAGTTCTTTAAAGACTCAAAAACTTT
>JACXSL010001262.1:0-32033 GCA_019514585.1 Dendrobium officinale
CTCAACCCTTGGGGAAATTTTCACTGATTTTTGAGATCATTAGGTCCCCTAATTAAATTTTCTAAGACTTAAACCTTTAATTAAGCCTTTAAAAACTTCTAAAAATTGTAATAAATCCAATTTAAATCCAAAAAATTGCATATAAACCCTCAAACTGACCAGAATTCAGTCCTTAATCTGTGATAATTAAAATCCAATTGATTGGACAGCAATTTAACCCTTAATCTAATTTTAAGTGAAAACCAATATTTTATTAATATAATTAATTAATAATAATTAAAAATCCCAAAAAACTTCCCAAACACTTGGGGATCCCTTCTTAGGTCATTCCTGACCTTTGGAGGTGTTTTCAAGGAGTTAGGAACTCATTTGGAGCAAAAATCCCAAAAAGGCTCTCTAATTAAGCAATTTTAAAATTCACTAAATACCTCAAATTTCAAACCTTCATAACTAATTCAAGAAAAATCCAAATCACCCAAACTCACTTGCATTCAACTCATAATAGGGTCTAATATTTATTAAAAAATGTTAAACTCCAGAAATCTTCAATATTTCAAAAAAGTCAACAAATTGGTCAAACCATAGTTAAAACTAGTTCAAAACTTCAAAACCTTCGTAATAAAATGCAGAAAAATCCGTTTTCAACGTACTTACCTTCTAACTGATCGTAGTAAGGTCTAGTATTTTAATAAAATGTAAAAATTCTAGAAAAACACCCTTAATCCAAAAGTCAACTTTTCAACCCTTTAATTAAATGATTAAAATACTCCAAAACTCGTAAAACTCCAAATTCACTTTAAAACTCCAGAATTCATTAGTAACTCTTAAAATCAGTAATCAACCAACCTTTAATAAAATTCATTAATTTTCAAACCTTAATCAAGTTAAAACACTTAATTATATCGGGTACCACTGGGTAACCCAGGCCTACGAGGCTATTAGTTTAGCCCCAAGGAAGGTGAAATAAACTTCACGGCCTCGGTGTGAAACAAAGGTGGTATCCAACAAATAATTTAATAAGTCTTTTAAAATTGATTTTAAATCATTAATATCTACAGTTTAATTAAATATCCCTTAAGCCTTTCAACCAATCAAATTTGAAACAACTTTAACTAATAATCCTATTTAGGACATATCAAACCCACACGACCTTTTACACACACTTTAGATGTTGTGCTAGGATCACCAACTCTAGATCTAGGTTAGGCCGGTGTTTACTTTACTGCTGCTGTGTGCCGGATTTTTCGTAGTTTTCACTGCATGTTGTGGATGAAATTGCTTTGCTGTGTCTGCTTACTTTTTCTGTACTCTGTGGATGGATTGATGTGTTTGGCGACTAGATTACCCTTAGGTTAGGTACGATCTGGATGTTGACACAGTTTTCTGCAGGTGGCCACGCTCATGCAGGGCAGTATAAAAAGGGGGCAAATCATAAAAAATGCATAAATATTATAAACTCTTTGCACAGGTGCTTCAGCTGCTAAAGCCCCCAAATAAAAAGAGCGTGGCCAGTGTGTGTTTACTTTCTTTTCTGCTCATATATAACTGCTTGGGGAATAACTGCTTTATTTATATTAATTGCTTAGGATAACCTTGCAGGTGAGTCTAGATTTTTATTTTGATATCAATGTAATTTGTATAATTATTAAGTGTTGTGAAAGTTAAGTTTGAGTTTGGGATACATACATCCAAAGCTTGGATTCCAAAGAGGAAAGGACACCCCTTTGGGGAACACTCCTTTTCCATTTGGAAATCCAAATTTGGATCATACCTCTTCCTTACCCAAAGAGGAAGGAGTGGCCTTCCCCTTAGAGGGAAGTGCCCTCTTATCCATTTGGGTAATCTACTACGAAGATTCCAAGAAGATTGAAGAAAAGGAGTCCAAAGAAGAATGAAATTGAAGATTTGAAGACTTGAAGATTGAGAGTATCCCACTCAAAATAACTTGCGTCATTACTAGGCTTAGAATCCGGGTTGTTGTCAGTGGTGCCCGGCCACTTTACTTTCTGCAAAACTCTGGTTTGTAATAAGCAAGGCAATTCTGCCTATGGACATTTATTAATTAATTTATATTTGATGTGATGATCTGATTGCCTTTAGGATTACTTGCTTTTACTAGTTTTTTTGGCGATTGTATGCCGCTTTTTGTTTTCGCCTGGATACGTGAGGACTCGTGAGGGTGTGAAAATTTTTTCTACTCATAACCTTAAATGTCTAAAATTTTAGTGAGTCTAAATAACATAGAAATATAACGAATCTAGGGAATTAGCCGGGGATCGACCCCGGGGTCGCATGCATATTTCTGCACTTCTTCTTTCCTTGTTTTAGACCCTTCCCCGCCTGCGGGTAGAGTCCGGATAGTCTGACCTATGAGGACGAGGTGCCGGACCTGGGGAAGTCCAGTCTTCTAAAAAATTATTTTCTAAGCCTGTTTTTAAAATTTCAAGCATACTTGATTGGAAGTCGTTAACTAGCATGCATTGCATTAGATACAAACTTAAAGAGTCAAAATTTTAATTGCATAGTCCTTAGCATTTTAGCACCCAACATAAAAGTTAAAGGGGCCAATTAGGAAAATCTCTAGATGTCGGCCCCGCCTCTCCAAAACTTTAATTACAAACGTCCCTACCACTCTTTCATAAAAGACCGGACTCATCTCTTTTAATTCGATTAGGTGGTTAGCTGGCTCCCCAATCCAGGCCGGGGTAAGTCCAGGCATTGCACTGCATTAGTTAGGATCGGACGACTGTGGTCCAGTGTCCAAAATAGATTTAGGATCCGGGGCAGATCTTTGATTATAAGACCCCAAATTTCGGGAATATAGTCCCAAATTTCTAATAAAATGCTCAACTCTAATTAAATACCATTTCAGTCCAAAACATAAAGCCCAACACTTAGATTAAGTTGAGACACTTCCGGATGGTTCTGGAATCTCAAGGTGTCTCCTACCTCTCTACCTTCGAATCTGTTAATAACTGCTCAATTTTGATCCATTCCCTTTTGAGTTTCCAGAATTCACTTCTCTTTTTGATATCACTCCTAGAAATTCTAACAAAATTTTGCCATTATTTTAATCGAGAGTTTTCGTAGGAGGATTTGTCTCCCTACGATGTAATTAACTACGAGGGCTTGCGCTCGTAGGAGATTTGGAACCCCACACACCTGATTTTAAAATTGATTTTTAAAACTTCACTAGATTTCTTTGGGAAAAGTTAAAGAATGACCGTCGTCGTTGCATTAGAAGAATTATCGTAGAATGGTGTCATTTCCCTTTGGGGAGATACATCCTTCTTCGATAAGGCTTTAGATGTGAATGCGACGATCATACTTCTTGGATATTATAATTGGGTACTTAGTTGAACTCTACTTTGTTCCCTCGGGGCCATATGAAGTTCTCTTTAGAACCCGATCATAATATTCGAGATGTGTTCACATAATTCTAAGCCTGAACACCGTTATGAAAGTTTTTATCTTCGTCCTTCGGGTGATAGAATACCTTTTTGAATGGGGAAATAAAAGAGGATGTGTTTGTAGAACAACCACAAGGTTTTGAGAGTTCCCAATTTCTAAATCATGTTTTTAAATTAAAAAAGGCTTTGTATGGTTTAAAGCAGGCACAAGAGCATAGTATGAGAGGCTTAGCACACTTGGTTTTGTTAAGGGGAGCGTAGACACCACCCCTTTTCTTAGAAAAATTGGAGATGATTTGCTCATTGTTCAGATTTATGTGGATGATATACTCTTTGGATCTCCTAATAAAAAACTTTGTGATGAGTTATCTAAGACAATGAGTAGAGAGTTTGAGCTGAGTATGATGGGAGAGTTGTCCTATTTTTTGGGGTTTATCATAAAACAATTGGATGATGGAATCTTTCTTAATCAAACAAAATACATAAAGGACATTTTAAAGAAATATGAGATGGATAAATCTAAGCCAATTAATACTCCCATGACTTCTAGTGTTCCATTGGATAAGGACCCAAGTGGTAAGTCTGTTGATCATAAGAAGTATAGAGGCATGATTGGATCTTTACTCTACTTGACTGTGAGCCGACCCGACATAATGTTTAGTGTTTGCCTTTGTGCTAGATTTCAAGCCGACCCTAAGGAATCCTACCTGACTGCTGTTAAGAGAATTTTTAGATATCTTTTGGGGACCCAAAACTTAGGGATTTGGTATCCTAGACACAACACTTCTTTTGAGATTATTGGATTTTCTGACTCTGATTTTGCAGGATGCAAGGTGGATAGAAAAAGTACTTCAGAAACTTGTCAATTCATAGGACAATCTTTGGTCTCATGGTCTAGTAGGAAGTAAAATTCTGTTACACTTTCCACTGCTGAAGCTGAGTACATTGCTCTTGGAAGTTGTGTGGCCCAAGTCCTTTGGTTGAAACAACATGTATTGGATTTAGGATTACATGTTGGCACCATCTCAATCTTTTGTGACAAAACTAGTGCCATATGCATCTCTAAGAATCCTATCTAACATTCAAGGACTAAGCACATTGACATTAGGCATCACTTCATTAGAGACCATGTGACTAAGGGAGACATTGAGCTACACCATGTGACAACTAAAAATCAATTGGCTGACATCTTTACTAAACCACTAGCCTTCGACACTTTCAGCTCTTTAAGGACCAGATTGGGTGTGATTGACATAACTGCATAAACTTGATATTCTATTTGCTTTTGGTTTTGGTTTTTGTTCTTTGTCTTTTAATTGTTTTTTCCTTTTTGTTCTTTGTTTTCTTTTAATTTTTTTTATTTGATTTGGCTTGCTTTCTTTTTTGTTGCTTTTCTTAATTTTTTAGCTTTCAAAAATCATCGCTGAAATGATATCGTATGCCTTGTCCTTGCTTTTGAGAATTTGTAATCAATATTTTACATCTCTTAATCTATTAGATGGTAAGAATATCTCGTTGATTGTGCCTCCTTCTTTAACCTATTTTAGTGGCATAGTTTTCTTTTCTAATCAAAAATTTATTTCAAATTAAAGATTGTGTATGAAATTTAGATCCTTTCTAAACTCGCTTAACAAATCTATCTTGTATCAATAATGCTTAAAGTCTTTTTGTCACATCAAGATTCCTCGTTACTCTTGTAATTGGTTAATTGATTCTGTTTTATGGATAGTTCTTCTCTATGTTAGAGAGAGAGACCTTATTCTCTAATATCTAGAAGATATATTCACAACTAAAAATCCTTTTTAAGAGTTATAAAAGAGAATGGAGCTTGCAAAAATTAAAAAAAAAATTGGCCAATGATGCCAACAAAAGATGCGCAATGATGCCGAATTGAAAAATTATATATTAAAAATCAAAAGATGTGCACAAGCACCAATCAATTGACAAGAGACATAAAATGAGCCCACTAAAAAGCAAGCTCCTCTCTCTTTTTTCAAAACTTCTAAAAACTTTGAAGTTTTCATGTATCAAAGGCTTGATTTCGATTGTTTTGCGACTGTGACAAATTTACTTTTGTTCAAGATATTTTTTCTCAAACCAAGTGATGAATGGATTATTTTTCCTCATATTCAATTGATTTTTTGAGTTAGTTCATTGATTTCAAATGATGATTCTACCCTAAGAGAAAGTCCGAGCTAAGGATAATCATGATCGGATATTCTACCATTCTTTGGATTATTGATGTTGTTAACTTATTAACTCACAAGTTTTTAAAATCAATCACATGGAATACTACATCATCTTCATGCCTTGGTAAAAAAAAAAGGGGATGTCTTATGGTTCGCTTTTGTTCTTAATTCCCCTCCTTTTTGAGATGTCAAAAAGGGGGAGTAGTTTTAGGATGTTTTTTTTTTTGCACTTTCAATTCCGTGTGTTACACTGCTGTTTTTAAAATCTTTATCGTAGTGTTTTTCCATCATAAAAAAGGGGGAGATTATTGCAAATTCAGGTCTATGAACTATGTTTTGATGATTGGCAAACACTCTTACTTATTTTGGACTGTCTTTTACTACTGACTTTTCAGGAATCAAAGATCGGACGGAAAAATGGAGCCAGCTCAAGATGGGGTAGATTAGGGTTGAGTTAGTCTATAATTTTATTTTTCCCTTATTGAGTCAATTATAATCTTTGGTGTGACTGATGCAAAGTAAGCTTACACACACACACACTTGAGAGACTTAGAATTTTTATTTTTGCTCAAATCGGCCAGGACGATATTTACATCGTCTTGGACGATCGGGCTTAAAACAGAAAATCTAATTAGGAGTTTTTAATTAAGGAAGCCGTCATTAGCCAATTAGCCTGGATGATACTTGTATCGACTAGGACGATCTTGGATCGGCCTGAACGATATTCACAATTATGCCTTAATTGATCAGACAATCAAGGCAGTAATTAAGGATGATTGATACAATCACATCGTCCTAGACGATCGCTGAAATTACTAGATGGACACGAGGGGGGGTGAATTGTGAAAACTTTTTAATAATAGTTAAAACCTAAGCAGGAGTTCTAACATTTTTTATGTTTTAAAAATTTAACATGAAAATTTAAACAATTTTTTTTTTCACAAATTTTCCCAAGCAAATTTTGAAAAATAAAATGCACGCATTAATAAAAGATAATAAGGAAAAAGCACACCGAAATTTTTATAGTGGTTCGGTCAAACCAAGACCTACGTCCAGTCCCCAAAGTCCTCCACTCATCGTGGACGTGCAGGTGCAGGTGCTCGAGGTGGTTCATGTCATCGTGGATGTGCTTGAGCTACAGCCGGAGCATCTTCCCCTTCTTCTACGTCAAAAATAGGTTCTTCCGGCTCGTGTCCCCGATGGAAAAGAATACAGAAAGAGGCATTCGTATAAAAAATAGGAAGATTATAAGGTTCACTAGGATAGGTCAATTGATATTTATTTTGGAGAATATATCATGTAAGGTGTCCAAGAGCTATATTTTGTTTTCGGCGAGTGGTAGGGAGATGAACAAAGGTCATGTGGCGAATGTAGTCAATAATCAGATCGGCCTCGTCGAATTTTGTGTTGGTCATGATAAGGTAGGTAGTGACAGATAGGGTCGGAGTCATGTTGACACGGTCACCACCTTTGGGTATTATGGAGGTACGAAGGACATGTTGAATTATGCGCGATTTCTATTTAGTGAAGAAACGAGAGGTTAGTGTTGATAGAATGCGGCGATCCTAAGGACTCGATTAACGTCACTCCAGTCAAAATCGTTTGTAAGAAAAGAATGGACCATAGGCCCTTCAGTAGATAGCCCAATGTGTTGGGCGATGTCATCTTTGGTTATTTCAACATTTTGATGACAAACAAAAGAATGGAAAGTGAGGTTGTCGACAGTATAAGTCAGATTGGCTAGGAATTCTAGAAGGAGTTCAGAATTGTAAGGGAAGGCTAGGGTGAGAAGAAATTTGAGGGTGGTGGAAGCAAAGAGGTTCATTTACCTCAAAGTTCAGAGCCTCCTGATTTAGTAGTCTGGAGGGTGTGATTTTGCAGGCCTTGAACTTGTGGTATGCATCCTCATTTTTGGCATTCAAGAATCGAGCGCTATGGCGGCGAGAGGAAGACGAGCTTCCCACTACCATACGACCTCTCTTGCTTGAACCAGACATCGTGTAGAGGCTGAGTGCAAGTTAAGAAGGAATCAAGTGGATTGATTAGTGTAGTGCAAGTGAAGAATTCGGCCTAACCATCCAATTTATAGAGTTTTCCACAAATCGTACAGTACGATAGTGCATCGTACAGTACGATATGGTAATAATTACTCTGACGGTTCGTACTGGGAAACGGAGGTCAAAACATATAGTACGAGAAATATCGTACAGTATGATCATAGGAATATCAATCATCCCGAGGAATCAGTACGACTTTTGACCAAAAATATCGTACTGTACGAACAGGTGTATCATACAGTCCGAATTGCATTAATATCGTACCGAACGCCTTTATTTCGTTCTCATCCATTTGTTGATGTGGATCGTACAGTACGATGTGTGTATATCGTGCAGTACGATTGACAATAATAACATACCAGCACGCTTAAATTCGTCTCACTCCGATCGCTGACATGGCACGTACAGTACGAAGAGGAGATATCGTATCGTATGATGACCAATAATTAAGCATACAGTACGATGATAGTCGTACAGTACGATCAACAGAGACAAAATTTGTCGTTGGGTTTTTCTGTGTAGGTTACATTATACTGTACAGTACGATATGTGTATCGTACAGTACGATATGATAGAGTCAAAGTTAGTGATTTACGTGTTGTGAGTGTGTGAAGATCAGGAGTAGCCCTATTTAAAATTTTTTATGCAGTTATATCAATGACACCTAATCTAGTCCTCAAGGTGCTAAAGGTGTCGAAAGCTAGAGGTTTTGTGAATATGTCAGCTAATTGATCTCCTGTAGCGATGTGATGCAATTCTATATCTCCCTTAGCAACGTGATCTCTAATGAAATGGTGTCTAATGTCTATGTGTTTTGTTCGAGATTGCTGAATTGGGTTCTTAGAGATGCAAATTGCGCTTGTGTTGTCACACATGATTGAAATGGTTCCTACAGGTAGGCAAAGATCAAGAATTTGTTGTTTTATCCATAATACTTGTGCAACACAACTTCCTACTGCAATATATTCTGCCTCGGTTGTGGAAAGTGCTACTGAGTTTTGCTTCCTACTGGACCAAGAAACTAATGATTATCCTATAAATTGGCAGGTACCAGAGGTGCTTTTTCTATCTATCCTACATCCTGCAAAGTTAGAATCTGAGTACCCTAAGATTTCAAAGGAAGTGTTGTGTTTTGGGATATCAAATTCCTAAGTTTGGGGTGCCTAGTAGATATCTAAGAATTCTCTTGACAGCAGTTAAGTGGGACTCTTTAGGATCAGCTTGAAAATGGGCACAGAGGCACACACTAAACATTATGTCCGATCTACTAGCAGTCAGGTAAAGAAGGGACCCAATCATTCAACTATATTTTTTCTGATGTACTGATTTTCCACTAGGATCTTTGTCTAATTGAATTGTTGAGCTCATTGGAGTGTTCATGGGATTAGCACTATTTATTTAATATTTTTTCAAGATATCCTTAATGTACTTTGTTTGGCTAAGAAAAGTTCCATTATCCATTTTATTTTACACTAAAAACAAGAAAGTAATTAAGTTCTCCCATCATGCTCATTTCAAACTCATTACTCATTATTTTTAAAAAATTCATCGCACAACATTTTATCTGAAGACCCAAATAAAATGTCATCTACGTATATCTTAATAATGATAATTTATTCTTTGACCTTTTGTAAAAAAGAGTGTAGTATCTACACTACCCTTTTCAAATCCTCTATCTAATAGGAATGAGCTAAGTCTTTCGTACCATGCTCTCGGTGCTTGCTTTTAATCCATAAAGTACCTTCTTTAATTTGAATACATGGTTTGAAAATTGTGAACTTTCAAATTCGGGAGGTTACTCGACATAGAACATCTTCCTTAATTACCCCGTTCAGAAAATGCACTCTTTACATCCATTTGATATAACTTAAAGTTCTTGAAGCAAGCAAAAGCTAAGAGCACTCTTATGGCTTCTAGTCTAGCAACAGGAGAAAAAGTTTCTTCAAAGTCTATTCCCTCAATTTGGTTGTACCCCTTAGCTACTACTCTGGCTTTTATTCCTTATTATTGTTCCTGAATCATTCACCTTATTCTTGAAGACCCATTTTTGTTCCAACAACACTTTGCTCTCTTAGGTCTCTTGACTAACTCCCAAACATCATTCCTGGTGAATTGGTTCAGCTCTTCTTACATTGCTAGAATCCAAAAATTCATCTCCTAAGGCTTGATCTATACTTGTAGGTTCTATCATAGAGATGAATGTTGAATGAATAACCTCCTTCCTAAGTCCATGCCTAGTTCTTACACCTTCTGAAGGGTCTCCTAAAATTAAATATTTAGGATGACTAGAAGAATATCCCCATTCTCTAGGCAAATCTTCTTGAGGTTCTACCCTTTCTCCTAAGGTCATAGTCTCTACTCCTTGAATTGCCTCTATTTCATCATTATCAATTTTAGATTCAGAGGGCTTATCTGATTCATCGAATACCACATGGGTGGACTCTTCTACTACAAGAGTTCTCTTATTAAAAATTCTATAGGCCTTACCTACAGATGAATAACCTAAGAAGACACCCTCATCAGACTTGGGATCGAATATTCCTAAGGGATGTTTACCATTATTCAAGATGAAGCACTTGCACCCAAAGACATGTAAATGTGAAAGGTTTGGTGTCCTACCCTTAAGGAGTTCATATGGAGTTTTGTTCAGCTTAGATCTAATGTTCACCCTATTTAAAACATAACATGCTGTGTTGACTGCTTCTGCCCAAAAGTATTTAGGAAGGGAGTACACTAACATTGCCCTAGCAGCTTCTACCAATGTTCTATTCTTTCTTTTCTGCTATACCATTTTGCTGAGGTGTTCTAATGGCTGAGAAATTGTGTTCTATTCCTAGCTCTTGACAGAATGATTCAAAACTATTATTTTGAAATTCTCTCCACACCAAGATCTCTATGAATTGTTTGAGATTTCACAACCTAATTTTCCGTTGAAATCCATGTGGAGAAAATCTTAAATTCCCTCAAAAGACTCATTTTTATGTGCTAAGAAATCTTACCCAAGTGAATCTAGTAAAGTCATCTACAATCACAAAATCCATAAATTTTTCCCACCTAGGCTGGTTTATACTAACGGGTCCAAATAAGTCCATATGTAGGATTTTCTAGTGGCCTAGCGGTGATCACATCTCTAATTGAGTGAAAGGATGATTTGACTTGTTTTTCCTAGTTTGGCAAGCATCACATAAATGGTCTTTTGTGAAATCTAACTTAGGTATCATACCTCTAACTAGGTTTTTTCTAAGTGATGTTTTCTAAGAGTTTTCATACTAGCACGGCATAGTCTCTTATGCTTTCTCATCTCCTTTCTCCTTAGCTGGTTGACTCTTCAGATTGGGGCAATCAGCTCGAAGGTGACCTGGCTTCCTGCATTCAAAACAAGATTGTATCAGATGAAACCTTATTGGACCTTGAGCTCTTACCTTTATTCCAGCTGTTCTGATGACGCTTCTGTTTTCTCTTCAGGAAATTTTTTTGAACTGTCGGGTCATCAGTGCTATCTCATCATCTTCCTCCCCTACAGAGCTTTTTACTTTCTGAGTTGCTTTCTTTCAATGCCACCGTTCGCATCCTTTTCACCTGCATCACTTTGTCTCTGACTCACTCCTTCCTCGTATGCAATGAGTGACTCAAGGAGATTATCAATAGAATTACACATTAAGGGTCTTTAGATTCAGTGATAGCTGTTATCTTTGCATCATACTTTCTCAAAATTTGAAAATCTACTCTACCTAATGCATGCAAGGATGTCACGATTTGGGTGAACCTAGTGTACATGTCAGATATTGTTTCGCTAGGTTTCATGCGGAAAGAGTTCATAATCGTGTGTAGTAAAAATTTTAAGCCTAGACTATTTTACTTCATTTGTTCCTTCGTATGTAATGCACAGTCTATCCCAAATCTCCTTACCAGTGGCACAGGTAGATAATCTCATATAATCCTCAGAACTTCAATGCACACTGAAAAAATTATATTTTAAATATTTAGCATTCCAGGGGGGCTAAATCCCTATCCTCCTCATTGCTCCATTCATTAAAAGGTACAGGAGTTTTCAATCCATTAACAATTTTAGACGGATTGCAACAGGATCCATCATGTTCACTAACATCCACATGCGGTAATCAATTTAGATTGTAAAAAAAAGTAGACATTCTAATTTTCTAGAAATAAAACGAAAATTTATCAAAGAGTGGTGGACAGGTTATTGAATTAACCCTCCGCAGTGTTTACGATTACCAAAAATTCGACATGATCGTTTTTCAAGGTTTTCTAAAACACTATATTTTTGAAAAACATGCTACTGATACCAATTGAAATTACTAGATGGAAAAAGATAGGGGGGGGGTGAATTGTGAAAAACTTTTTAACAATAGTTAAAACCTAAAACAGGAGTTCTAAAAATTTTTTATGTTTTAAAATTTAACATGAAAATTTTAAAAAAATTTTTTTTTCACAAATTTTCCTCAAGCAAAATTTTGCAAAAAAAATTAAATGCACGCAGTAATAAAAGATAATAAGGAAAAAGCACATCGAGATTTTTATAGTGGTTCGGTCAAATCATGACCTACGTCCACTCCACCATCTCGGAGTCCTCCACTCCGGGTATTTCACTACAAGCAATAGCTCTCCTTTTTTTGCCCCCTTGGCAAGGTGGAGAAAGAGAAAAGCCCTTACAATACTCCCTTTCATCAACCCGGCATGGCGGAGTGCCAAACTATGTTTTTACCCTCCTAAGCGACGGTAGAGAAACCTTCTCATTTTTCTCCCTTCTGGAGAAGGAAGAGTACCTCGAGGTCACGGATGTAGAAGAGCCTTTCCCCTTGGAGATCCTCCCACAAATTCTTCTAAGGCCACAGGAGGAGCAAGATGCAGCAAGTTCGGAGCAACTGTGGTGATCTCCCTCACACCTCTTTCTCCCTCACAACGCTCACCTTCTCCTTCCTCTCTCAAACCCTAAAGAACTTCTCAAGAGCTCTCTCCCCTCGGGAATCCCTCTCTAACCACGTTCTCCTCTCTCATTCACACTCTCCAAAAATGACAAGTTTTTTCACCTTCATAAACGGGCTCCAAAATTCCTGAGATTTCAAAAGTATCGTTACTATCGTACAATACAGTTTCTAATCGTACAGTATGATATGATATAAAGAGACATTCGTCCGGGTACGAAGTGGTTACGAACAGTTCAAAAGAAGTAGATTCTCTACAGTACGATATAAAATCGTGTCATATTCGGTACAAAAATCCAAAAACACTTCTATCGTATAGTAACAGGATGTCAACTTGTCATGGTGGACGATCAAAACACGATCTCTACTGTTCATCGTTATGGTACGATTGGGATCATACAGTACGAATAAGAAGAAAAATCAAAGAGATCATCCGGGGATGATCTGTCGGTCATAGTACAAAATTTATAATAGTTCAACTCTAATTCATTAGTAATTGTAACAATAACAAACCTGTTCGTACAACAAGTAACGATGTTCAAAAATTATAAATTAAGCCCAGATTTTTTGATAGCTAATCATGGATTAAAATTAAGTAAGTATTTACAAATAATAAACATCAAAGATGAGTTTATGAGCAATCAATCATTTTCCATACATATGAATTGGGCGTAATGAAATAATGTGAACCATTTAACGAAAATCTACACTTAAATATACTTATCGAGAATGTACAGCTACGGATCAATTCACAAGAAATCGTTCCTTTTTTGCCCTATCAAGTTGTACAATTAGCAAATCAACAGTAAAAAATATCTACTAATAAGAACAAGACGGTTATGAACGATTACAGTTGCATTAGCATAAATGCTCAACTCCGTCCCATAGGAATAGTTAAATTAAAGCATACTCAACATAATCATTCTAATTACAAAACTTTTCTCATATAAATAAAAAACAACATTCCTAATGCCAAATAAGGATTTAATAGCAACTAAAAGCACAAAAGCAAAAAAAAAGAGAAAAAACTACAATGCAAACACAGCAATCTAGTCAGACGGGTCCTGATCAGTTGGTGGTGGAGGTGGATTTGGCTGAAAGTATTGAAATAGAGTATCGAAGCGGTGATCAATTGCAGTAAAACGCTCTTCAAACCATTACATATCAGTCTCGTGTTGCTGATGTTGTTCTTGAATATGCATGTCGAGACGAGTCTGCAGCTGGTCTAAGCGGGCGACTAAATCATCATTTGGGTGTGCTGGTGCTAGTGTAGGTGCTCGAGGTGCGGCATGGCGTCGTGGTCGAGCTGGAGCTGCGACTGGTGCATCTTCTCCTTCTTCTTCATCAAAGATGGGTTCTTCAGGCTCATGTCCTCGATGAAAGAGGATACGGAAGGAAGCATCCGTATAAAAAATAGGAAGCATGTCGGGTTCACCAGGGTAGGATAATTGATATTTATGGTAGAGGATATATCCTATTAGGTGACCAAGAGCCAGATTCTATTTCCGTCGAGTGGTGGGAAGACGAACAAAAGTCATGTGCCGAATATAATTGCTAATCAAATCGACCTCATCAAACTTAATGTTGGACATAATAAGATAGGTAGCGACTGACAAGGTAGGGGTTAGATTGATGCGGTCGCCACCTTTGGGTATGATAGAGGTTCGAAGAACATGTTGAATTATACGGGCATTTCGGGTTAAGGATTGGACTAGAGGCTGGTGTTGATGAAAAACAGTATTCCTAAGGACTCTATTTACATCGCTCCAATCAAAATCATCGGTAATAAACGAGTGAACCATAGGTCCTTCAGTGGACAGCCCAATATGTTGGGCGATGTCGGCTCTAATTATTTCAATGGGGCGACCACAAACACAGGAGTGAAAAGTGGTGTTATCGACGGTGTAGGTGAGGTTGGCGAGAAATTCAAAAAGAAGTTCAGAATTATATGGAAACGCTAGGGTAAGGAGGAATTGAAAGGTGGTGGAGGCAAAGAGGCCCATTACCTCGAAATTGAGAGCGGCCTGATTAAGCATTTTTTGAAAGGGGAAATTTTGCAGGCTTTGTATCGGTAGTAGGCTTCCTCATTCTCACTATTCAAAAAGCGATCAGGTTGACGACTGGGATGAGGACGAGCTTGCGGCAGTCATCCGACCTCGTTTTAGACATTGCAGGAGGGCACGAAAATGAAGTGAAGGCTGAGTGAGGAGAGGGTTGAGTGAATTGAACAGCCTAGGCAAGGGTATTTATAGGAATTTCCGAAAATCGTACAGTACGATCTTGTATCGTATAGTACGATATCCAATTAATATTTTGACCGATCGTTTCGGGAAAAGGCAGTCAACTCGTACAGTACGATAGGTATCGTACAGTACGATCAGGTGAATATCGATCGTCCCGAGGCCCTCAGTACGACTTTTGACCAAAAGTTTCGTACTGTACGAATAGGTGGATCGTACAGTACGATACATAATAAATATCGTACCGAACAACTTTAACTCAAAATTTGTCCTTTTTTGATGATGTGGATCGTACCGTACGAAATGGAGGTATCGTACAGTATAATACTCAATAATGTCGTACCAACCGGATTTAATTCGTCCCAATCCATTGCTGATGTGGATCGTATTGTACGAAGAAGAGGAATCATACATTACGATAGGTCATTATGCGGTAAGATTATCGTACAGGATGATGTACATCGTACAGTACGATCAACAGAGCTGAAATCTGCCTACTTGTGGATGTATGTAGATTGTGATATATCGTACAGTATGATATAAATCGTACAGTACGATGAACAGTCAATGTTAAGTGTTGGTGTGGTGAGTGTGTGGTGATCAGGAGCAGCCCTAAAGATTTTTTTTTTTGTTTTTTTTTTTTATTTTTTGGTGTTTTTATTATTATTATTATTTTTTTTTTATGCATTTATATCTATGACACCTAATCTAGTCCTCAAGGTGCTAAAGGTGTCAAAAGCTAATGGTTTTGTGAATATGTCTGCCAATTGATCTCCTGTAGCGATGTGATGTAATTCTATATCTCCCTTAGCGACGTGATCTCTAATGAAATGATGTCTAATGTCTATGTGTTTCGTTTCGAGAGTGTTGAATTGGATTCTTAGAGATACAAATTGCACTTGTGTTGTCACACATGATCGAGATGGTTCCAACAGGTAGTCCAAGATCAAGAATTTGTTGTTTTTAACCATAGTACTTGTGCAACACAACTTCCTACTGCAATATATTCTGCCTCGGCTGTGGAAAGTGCTACTGAGTTTTGCTTCCTACTGGACCAAGAAACTAATGATTGTCCGATGAATTGGCAGGTACCAGAGGTGCTCTTTCTATCTATCCTACATCCTGCAAAGTCAGAATCTGAGTACCCTAGGATTTCAAAGGAAGTGCTGTGTCTGGGATACCAAATTCCTAAGTTTGGGGTGCCTAGTAGATATCTAAGAATTCTTTTGACAGCCGTTAAGTGAGATTCTTTAGGATCGGCTTGGAAACGGGCACAAAGGCACACACTAAACATTATGTCCGGTCTACTGGCAGTCAGGTAAAGAAGGGATCCAATCATTCCTTTATATTTTTTTCTGATCTACTGATTTTCCACTAGGATCCTTATCTAATTGGATTGTCGAACTCATTGGGGTGTTCATGGGTTTTGCACTATCCATTTCATATTTCTTTAAAATATCCTTAATATACTTTGATTGGCTAAAGAAAGGTTCCATTATCCATTTGTTTTACACTAAAGCCAAGAAAGTAATTAAGCTCTCCCATCATGCTCATTTCAAACTCATTACTCATTGTTTTTGAAAATTCATCGCATAAGTTTTTATCCGAGGATCCAAACAAGATGTCATCTACATATATTTGAACAATGAGAATTTCTTCTTTGACCTTTTGTAAAAAGAGTGTAGTATCTACACTACCCTTTTTAAATCCTCTATCCAAAAGAAATGAGCTAAGTCTTTCATACCATGCTCTAGGTGCTTGCTTTAATCCATATAGTGCCTTTTTTTAATTTGAATACATGGTTTGGAAATTGTGAGCTTTCAAATCCGGGGGGTTGCTCAACGTAGACATCTTCCTTAATTACCCCGTTCAAAAATGCACTCTTTACATCCATTTGATATAACTTAAAGTTCTTGAAGCAAGCAAAAGCTAAGAGCACTCTTATGGCTTCTAGTCTAGCAACCGGGGCAAAGGTTTCTTCAAAGTCTATTCCCTCAATCTGGTTGTACCCCTTAGCTACTAGCCTTGCTTTATTCCTTATTATTGTTCCTGAATCATTCACCTTATTCTTGAAGACCCATTTTGTTCCAACAACACTCTGCTCTTTAGGTCTCTTAACTAACTCCCAAACATCATTCCTGGTGAATTGGTTCAGCTCTTCTTGCATTGCTAGAATCCAAAATTCATCTCCTAAGGCTTGATCTATACTTGTAGGTTCTATCATAGAGATGAAAGCTGAGTGACTAACCTCCTTCCTAAGTCCATGCCTAGTTCTTACACCTTCTGAAGGGTCTCCTAAAATTAACTCTTTAGGATGACTAGAAGAATATCTCCATTCTCTAGGCAAAGCTTCCTGAGATTCGACCCTGTCTCCTAAGGTCATAGTCTCTACTCCTTGAATTGCCTCTATTTCATCATCTTCAATTTTAGTTTCTGAGGGCATATCTGATTCATCAAATACCACATGGGTGGATTTCTTCTACTACAAGGGTTCTCTTATTAAAAAATTCTATAGGCCTTACCTACAGAAGAATAGCCTAAGAAGACACCCTCATCAGACTTGGGATCGAATTTTCCTAAGGGATGTTTACCATTATTTAAGATGAAGCACTTACACCCAAAGACATGTAAATGTGAAAGGTTTGGTGTCCTACCCTTAAGGAGTTCATATGGAGTTTTATTCAGCTTCGATCTAATGTTTACTCTGTTCAAAACATAACAGGCTGTGTTGACTGCTTCTGCCCAAAAGTATCTAGGAAGGGTATACTCCGCTAACATTGCCCTAGCAGCTTCTACCAAGGTTCTATTTTTCCTTTCTGCTATGCCATTCTGTTGGGGTGTTCTAGGAGCTGAGAAATTGTGCTCTATTCCTATCTCTTGACAGAATGACTCAAACCTATCATTTTGGAACTCTCCACCATGATCGCTATGGATTGTTGATATTTCACAACCTAATTTTCGTTGAATCCATGTGGAGAAAAACTTTAAATTCCTCAAAAGACTCATTCTTGTGTGCTAAGAATCTTACCCAAGTAAATCTAGTGAAGTCATCTACAATCACAAATCCATAATTCTTACCACCTAGACTGGCTGTACTAACGGGTCCAAATAAGTCCATGTGTAGAATTTCTAGTGGCCTAGAGGTGATCACGTCTCTAATTGAGTGAAAGGATGATTTGACTTGTTTTCCTTGTTGGCAAGCATCACATAAGTGATCCTTGGTGAATTCTAACTTAGGTACACCTCTAACTAGGTTTTTTCTGAGTGATGTTTCTAAGAGTTTTCATACTAGCATGGCATAGTCTCCTATGCCATAGCCACGAGTCATCAACTATTGTTTTCAAGCAAAATGATTTTGAGTTATCTACACGATCAAGGTCTAACATGTAAACATTGTTCATTCATTTTTTCCTTCTAAAATTACTTCATCAAGTAAACTAATCAGGCATCTATCAGTAAAAAAAATTTAACATCAAAACCTTTGTTCACACAGTTGACTAATGCTAAGTAAATTATGTTTCAAACCATCAACTAGTAAAACATTTTCAATTAAAAAAATTCTTAGCATTACCAACGATACCTGAGCCTATCACCTTCCTGGTAGTGTTGTCTCCCAACGTTACTTTGCCTCCAGTTTTGGTCTCCAATAGGATGAACTTCTTCATATCTCCAGTCATGTGTCGCGAGCAGCCACTATCCAGGTACCACATGCTCTCACTAGGTCTTTTGTGAGAGCATCCCTACAATTTCATTCAAAGATTAGATTTGGGAACCCAAGTGAGTTTGGGTTCCTCCTTATGCTTGCATGAATGAGATGTATGCATGTTATGCTGTGATGGATGCAGTTTAGGTCTCCATACTAAGTGTGTCCTACGGTGAATTGTGCATGTGCGGGCTATGTGACCTAACATGCCACAAGAGAAGCACCTAACACCAGGAAAATGGGTTTACTAATCTATGAGGGTGGTGGTGCCTCTTCCTAAAGTTTTGTGATGCATGCTGTGTTGGGGGTTTTCTAGGATGGCCTACTGTGAGTGATGCAATTTCATTTTCTAGTTCTTTTTATTTTTTCACTATAAGTTTTATTTTGAGCTGTCAATCCATCAACTTCTATCAATAGCAAGTGCTCACTATGATCTACTTCTAATGCAAGTGCAGTTAGTTTTTCAAACTCTACATCTAGTTCAATATGCGATGTTTTCAAGGATTCATGCGCTTCAATTAGTTCAATATGCTTCTTATTTAATGCATCATACTCATCAAGAAGTAACATGTGATCTTTATCTAAATCAGAATTTTCTTTAACTAAGTTAGCATGCTCAATTTGTAAGGAACTAAATTCAATATTAAGTTTAGCATGCATTTTCTTCAGTTTCCTATACGAGTCATGAATATTCTCAGAAATAAGCAATAATTCATCATAAGAAAGTTGACATACCTCATCCTGATCCAATTGATCAAGGTTATCATTAGCCATAAGACACAAATTTGTTACCTCCTCCTCTGCTTCTTCTTCTGATGATTCTGAGGCAGAGTCGGCCCAAAAAGCTTTCTGTGTCTTTGTCTTTCCTCTCTTGTATTTTAACTTTGTCATCTCCTTTCTCCTTTGCTGGTTGACTCTTCAGATTAGGGCAATCGGCTCGAAGGTGACCTGGCTTCCTGCACTCAAAGCAAATTGTATCAGATGAAACCTTATTGGACCTTGAGCTCTTACCTTTATTCCAGCTGTTCTGATGACGCTTCTGTTTTCTCTTCAGGAAATTTTTGAACTGTCGGGTCATCAGTGCTATTTCATCATCTTCCTCCCCTGCAGAGCTTTCACTTTCTGAGTTGCTAGCTTTTAATGCCACCGTCCGCTCCTTTTTCTTTTCACCTGCATCACTTTGCCTTTGGCTCACTCCTTGCTCGTATGCAATGAGTGACCCGAGGAGGTTATCAATAGAATAAACATTAAGATCTTTGGACTCAGTGATAGCAGTTATCTTAGCATCATAGGAACTAGGTAGGCATCTAAGAATTTTATTTACTTTCTCAGAATTTGAAATTTCTCTACCTAATGCATGCAAGGATGTCACGATTTGGGTGAACCTAGTGTACATGTCAGAAATTGTTTCGCTAGGTTTCATACGGAATAATTCATAATCATGCAGTAGAATGTTAAGCCTAGACTGTTTTACTTCGTTTGTTCCTTCGTATGTAATGCACAGTCTATCCCAAATCTCCTTACCAGAAGCACAAGTAGATACTCTCATATAGTCCTCAGATTTCAATGCACAAAAAAAGCAGTTTAAGCACTTAGCATTCAGTTGGGCTAATTCCCTATCCTCATTGCTCCATTCAATAAACGGAGCAGGAGTTTTTCAAACCATTAACAGTTTTTTTAAACGGTGCAACATACCCATCTTTTACTAACATCCACATGCGGTAATCTATAGATTGCAAAAATGTAGACATTCTAATTTTCCAGAAATCAAACGGTATGTTATATCAAAAAGTGGTGGACGAGTTATTGAATAACCCTCCGCAGTGTTACGATTACCAAAATTCGACATGATCATTTTTTTCAAGGTTTTCTAAAACACTATTTTTAAAAAAAACTAGCTCTGATACCAATTGAAATTACTGAACGACAAGAGGGGGGGTGAATTGTAAAAGTCTTTTTCTTAATAAAATTAACCCTAAACAAGAGTTCTAATTTTTTTTTGTTGTTTTTGAAATTTTAGAACAAAAATTTATGCAATTTTACTTTCACAAAATTTCACATGCAATAGATATGACAAATTTAAAATGCAAGCAAAAAGTAAACAACGATAAGGAAAGAACACACCAAGAATTTTATAGTGGTTCGGTCAAAATATGACCTACGTCCACTCCCCGGAGTCCTCCACTCCGGGATTTTCACTATCAAAAAATAGTCTCTCTTTTTGCCCCCCTCGGCAAGGCGGAGAAGCCTGTACAAACCTCCCTTTCACCAACCCGGCGTGGCGGAGTACCAAACTCTGATTTTTCGCCCTCCTGGCGACGGCAGAGAACCTTCTCGTTTTTTCTCCCTCCTGGAGAAGGCAGAGAACCTCGAGGTAACGGATGTAGACGAGCCTTTCCCTTGGAGATCCTCCCTCAAATCCTTCTAGGGCCACAGGAGGAGCAAGATGCAGCAAGCTTGGAGCAACCGTGTGATCTCCCTCACACCTCTTCTCCCTCACAACGCTCACCTCCTCCTTCCTCTCTCAACCCTCAAGAATTTCTCTAGAGCTCTCTCCCTTGGAATCCCTCTCTAACCACGTTCACCCCCTCTGTAAATCTTTTTCAAAAAGAACTTGATTGATATCTAAAAAAGGCTCCAAAAACCTCTGAATTCAAAAGTAGCCGTTACTGTTCGTACAGTACGATTCAACATCGTACAGTACGATCTTCATAAACAGACGTCGTCCTGGTACGAAGATGTACGAACAGTTCAAAAACAATTCGTACTGTACGATATAATATCGTACGGTACGATCCAACAAGATACTATTCGTACAGGACGATGGTCTGGACGATCGGATGTCGTCTCTGTTCATCGTATGGTACGATTACTATCGTACAGTACGATGTGACAAAAACCAAGAGATCGTCCAGGACGATATCCGGGACGATCATACTTCGTCTCTGTTCATCGTATGGTACGATCGAGTTCGTACAGTACGATGTTCAAATTTTAATTAGGCCTGGATTACATGCACTAATCACGGGTTAATTTAAGTAAGTATTAAAAATGGATCGTACAGTACGAACCTGTTCGTACAGTACGAACGGCGCAAAATCACTTACTTAAATTAAATCACGGCTAGGGTTTTGGATCTGAACATATCGTACAGTACGAAAGAATTCGTACAGTACGATCTATTCACAGAATTGTCCACATAGCTTGGATCGTACGGTACGAAATAAAATCGTACAGTACGATCTCCAGAGAAGAAATTTTAATTACATTTTGCAGTTAAAAAAAAAAACTCTCCCCCTGTGTGTGTGCATGGTTGCTCTTACTCTTACGCATTTTGTGGCCAGACTCAATAAAGTAAAAATACAATAAATGGAAAATACAATGTTTGACTCATACTCCAGGAAAATTCAGGAATTCCTAATGAGTTCTCTTAAGTTTCCTATATGATGCATGTATTTTTTCAGAAAACTTCCAGGAATTGCTCATAGGTAAGTTCACATGCTACTTCTTGGGCACTTTGACTTCTTGATTATTATCCACCATTAAGCACAAGTTTCTTATCTCCTCCTCACGTTCAGTTTTAAAAGGAATCTGATGTAGGAATCCGCCCAGAACGCTTTTGGAATTTCTTCTTGCTCAATGTTCCTTTTTTAAGTTGGGTTTAAAAACACCCCTTCTCACTTATTTAGGTGTGCCTTTAGCGAAGGACAATTAGCTCTTAACGTGCCCAATAGCTTGACCTACATTCAAAGAGACCGATTTTTTCATTAGAATTCTTAAAATTTTTGCTTGAAAACCTTCTTATTCTAAACTATTTGGATTATTTCTTGTTCTTCTTCCTTAGAAAGCTCTTAAATTTCCTGATTGATTAAAGCAACATCATCACTTTTAGACGGAAGAAAAGAGTCAGTTGCCCGAAATAGTTCGCCTTAAGTGCACACCGTTTTCCTCCTTCTTCCTTTCACCTACATCAAGATTTTCTTTGGGTTCAACCCTTGCTCGTAAGCAATGAATTCTTGAACCAAGTAAGTTATTGATCGAATATATATTTAAATCTTAGTAGTTTTAGATATTGCCACTAAGTAATTTTTGCTTCAAAAGCGGGAAGGCAAACATCTTAAAATTTTATTTTACTTTTTTAATAGTTTAGAAAGTTCTCTTCCTAATGCATGCAATGAAGTAACAATTTGAGTTAAACCTGTATTATACATTTCAAAAAATTAATTCAGAAGGTTTCATACAAAAAAGTTCATAATCATGCAAGAGAATATTCAAAGGGGATTGCTTGACTTCTTTAGTACCTTCATGGGTGATACATAATTTATCCCAAATTTTTTTTACCAGTAGTGCATAGTGGAAACACGCATATTAATCTTCTGATTTTCAAAGCACAGAAAAAACAGTTCAAAAATTTTGCATTTAATTGTGCTAAATCCCTATCATCTAGAGTCCATTCAGTAAAAGGAAGTGGAACAGTAATGCCATTCAGCTTTTCCAGTTGGAGGTGTATAACCATCCTTAACAAGCATCCAACATGCGATAATCAATTGATTATAAAAATTAGACATGCAATTTTTTCAAAAATCAAAAAGGAATATTATCAAACAAAAGGTGGTTGGGTAATGGAAGACCCTTCAGCATTATTACAATTTTCATTGTTAGTGATGATCAAAAATTAAAAAAGTTTTCAAACTTAGTTTTTTATGAACCACACTGCTCTGATACCACTTTGAAAGTTTGTTAGGGATGTTAAGCCATTTATGAATTAGCCCCGAGGCTAACCAAGGGTGGTGAATTGGTATTTTTTGAAAATTTTCTTTTTAGGAAAGCACAACAAATCTTAAAACCAAATCACCACAAAAAATCAAAGTGCAAAAATAAATAAACGCAGAAGAAGCAAAACAAAGAAAGATCAATACTGGATTTATAGTGGTTTCGGTCAATCCTTGACCAACGTCCACTCCTCAGAGGCACCCTCCAAGTATTGCACTAACTAAGTGTCTCTCCTTTAGCTCTCACAGCTAGGCAGAAGAAAAGCCTTTAAAACAGACTCCTTTTCACCAACCCCGGTGCAGTAGAGAAACCGACTCATTTTGCTCCTGAAGCAGGAAGAGAACCTAGACCTTTTCTTGAAGTAGACCTCCCAACAACCTCCCAAGGATGAAGGACAAAAAGAACAAAGACGACGACTTAAAAACCTTGCTTGGAGCAACCTTTGTGAACCCCTCTCACAAACTCCCCCTCATAAATTCCTCTCTCTCTCTGTCTCTCTCTCTCCCTCTCCCAAGGCTCTCTCAGGTCATGGGTAGCAGCACTCAAGGTTTTTTTTTGCATGAGAAAATTTGGGTCCTTTAAATAGAATTTAAAGAACTGACATTATGTTCCAGGACAATCTAAATATCGCCCTCAAGCCGAATCAGTACAAAATAAGCTCAATCAGCTGGGACAATTCAGGACGATCAAAATAAAATTGATTACATCATCCAAGCCGATACAATATCATCCTGGACGATTAGTTTAAAATCTAAGTACAATCATCCTAAACATCGCCCTGAATAGATTCTGGCCGATGTCAATCATCCAAGACATCGTCCTGGTCGATTCTGTGATCGGCTCGGCCCTATGTGACCATATCAATTAGCCTTAAATTGCTTTCCATAATTGTCTTATTAATTTAGGGCATAATTGTGCTTGTATAGTCCAGGATGATATGGTGATCATTCGAGATGATAATTTAAAATAAAGAATACATAAATGGATCATGGCAGCTGATTCTTTCTGATTTGAGCCTATCATCCTGGCCGATACAATGTATTGTCTAGGATGATTTGCTTAATGACGGCTGCTTAACCAGGATGCCTTAATTAGGGTTTCTATTTCTAGTTAAATCATCCTAGCCGTTAGAAATATCATCCAGGTCGATGTATGACAAATTAGAAAATTTTTAGAAAAATCCCTCAAGTGTGTGTTTGCAAGGGTTACTTAGCTTCAGGAACCACTTTTATAATTGACTCAAGAAAGAAAAAAAATACAGACTTGACTCAACCTAAATCTACCCGATCTTGAGCTGGCTTGATCTGCATTCGATCTTGTGGTCCTAAAAAGTTAGTAGGCAAAGCAGTCATAGGGAAATCATGAATGTTAGATATCATCAAAATTTTAATCCATAATCTCAGATTCACAACATTTTTGTTCATGCTTTCAATTTTTTTTTCCCCTTTCATTCTTTTTTAAGAATCATATCAATGATCACTACTGATATTGATTTCTTAAATCACTTTTTTCGCGTTGCTTTTAGTTTTAAAATTTTGTAAGATTTAATTGACTTCCCTAAATTAGTTATGGGAAGAAACATTAATGATTATCTCTCTTCCTCTAACTCCTTTAGATGTATCTTTTTCCTTATAAAGAAAAATCTATTTCAAATTAAAAGTTAAACTTTTGAAATTAAGATCTTTCTATCTTCTTACAATAATCTATCGCATATGAATAATATTCAAAGTCATTAAATCACTTCCATGTTTTTTCTTAATTAGGTTGTTGCATTTATCACATTGATTATGATTTTAATTTGTGTGTTATTCTTTCTTATATTAGAGAGTGAGTCTTGTTCATAACTCTTTAAGAATTACTTGATTCAAGAAACTACTAGCAAGGAAAGAAATTCTTTCTTACTTTGCCCTTGTATGAGCCGATTCACCCCCGGACTCAAAAGATGAAACTGTTTGCATTTCCCCGTCTTTTTGATCGCATTGACTAATGACTTTCCTGAGTGAAGAGCGGATTGTCTTTGTGCTATTTCAATCTGCAACTATTATCCCCTGACAGCTAATATCATTGTACCTTTATACGCCTTGATGGCCACACAGCTTCCTGTCTAAAACATTTGGTCCTTGGAATACCCAAGGCTTATGTACAAGCATTTATATAAAACCAGTACGGACCAAGGGATACAATTAGATACTAATGTATCTGCTCCAACCTACAGAATTTCCCACCCCTGGGTGGCCCCAACTTATCCTAGAATAACACATATCAGGGCATGCCGTTAATTACTTTAATCATAAGTATTCCCTGTCAATACAGATTGATATAGATAAGGCTTTAAGCAAGCCAAATGCAAGGTTCGTTTCAACATAGAGACTCCATATAGCTCCTATAACTATAATATCCATTGATTCTAAGTTTTATATCCTAATTCATCAACATATTGGAACTGGCAAAACCAAATTCACTTAATATCTCAATTGTTTTGCCTATCTAGATTATGATTATTATTAAACCTGAGTTACCTTCTATAAGCAGAAATAGTCAGGAGGGGCTAGATTGAGATAAATCCAGTTTGACTTAAGAGATTGTAATTCAATACAAGCTAAACACAGAAATACCCATACAGCAATTACCTTATCTGGTGAATGCCTTATAGGCTTCAATTGAGCCCCCATTTTCTGAAATCAAAACTTCTAGTCTAGGTAACCACAAAGAGATTATGGAAGTCAATATTCTTGCGCTTATTGCTACTGCGCTGTTCATTTTAGTTCCTACTGCCTTTTTACTTATCATATACGTCAAAACAGTCAGCCAAAATGATTAATTTGAATGAAAACTTGAATTATTCATTTTTATCAATGATTGAAGAAATGAAAAGGTTTCAAACTCTACTTAAGTCTTAAAGAATCAGAAGTATCTGAGATAGTATGGTATGAAATCACATTGGGGAATTGCCATATTGCACGAAGGCAGCACCGATATGCTTTTCAACTGAGGAGCCTACTACCTCTACTACCTAATAGCGGCCATGGCCTCTGTTGAAAAGTCAGGACTTTTTTCTCTCTCTTGCCTTTCTTTCGGCAAAATATTACGATGATTCTATATATTTCTTTAGACTTTTTTATACTTTTGAAATATCTTTCTATTCATACTAGATTATTCTATTATTCTATAGATTATAGAATCTATATTCTTTATTCTATTATATAGTATTTACTTTCTTACTTTTTACTTTACTATATTTTCTTTTATTATTTTAGATAAATTAGATATGAATATTTGCAAAAGTTCTCGCTTTTCTTTCAGTTAGAAGGGATAAGGTCCTTTTTCTAAGAGGGTCTTTCTTTTTCTTCTTTCTTCATTGAATATTCATTACCCAATAGGTTTTTTTTTACTTATTAAAAATTCTTCCAGAAAGAGTTTTCCCCTTTCCGCGGTGGGGTTGATTGGACGAAAGATCCCATCCCTATAGAATGAGAAAAAACAAAATGACAAAAATCCGAATATGATACTTTAGAATCAAAAAATTCCGAAACATCAGAGGTACGTAGTGAACAAGATTCCACATATGATCCGATCCCCTAACCCATAACACTCCACTCTAACGTCAGACGAGGAAGCGGCGTCAGAGAAAGTCCCGCAAAACTACCTACCATACCTAGCCAATGTTGATGGAAAAACTTCTAGTTGACTGAGCTTCCCATTCATATGACCCTAAACCGGTCACAGTAGGGAAAATGATCAACCTCTTTCTATTTCTCTCTTCTGCGGGAAACAAAAAAATGGAAGGCTCGTGTCACTGACTTTGATCTACTGTGATCTGAGAAAGCTCTTATCCTAACCTCACTTCTCACCATCTTATCTTCCTCGTAATATTTTTTCATTTGAGGAAGTAAAATCTAAACAAAGCGTAATAGAATTTCATATGCTTCAACTCCAACATGACATGTAGCCGGTTCCCAACCTCCAAGAAACACATCCAAGTTGTCCTATATCGATTGGGCTGGCCGGGTGACTTCTCTTATATCTAGACGATAATGTCATAATTAACTGTCTTTAAAGTTTTTGAAAGGTAGCTAGTTGAAAAAATTTTATAAGAGGCATAAAATGAACCCAAAAGAAAAATAAAAAGATGAGCAATGACAACCAAGTAATTGCAAGATACACCTAAATGCATCACAAATCAAAAGATGCATAAAGTGCACAAGAGAATTAAAAAAGAGGTACAAAATGAGCCCACAAAAATATGTTTTTTTTCTTTCAAATCTTTAAATCTTAGAAGAATTCATCTGCCACTTGATATCTTTAATAACTTGATTATTGAAAAACTCATAATTTGGATTGACAACTTTGTTATATTATTTTGTCACGTACCTTTTTTCTGAAATGAAGTTTGGATAGATCACTTTTCTTATATGATTTCTTTTATGAATTAAGTTTTTTTGTTTTAAAAAGATTTTAACTTGTAAGGAGTCCGAACTAGAGTTCATAACATCAATTTTCAAACTTTTCTGGATTTCAAACATAGTTAATTCATTTTTATTAATTTTTTTAATCCAATCAATAGGAAAATTTATCTTTTGTAAGAGTTGTTTGATTCAACAAAATATTTTCTTTTTTTTATTTATGTTTGATTTTTTTTCGTTTTTGTGTTATTTTATGCTCTTTTTGTATTTTTATTTTTGTCTTAAAGAATTCCTTATCAACACTCTCCATATCCTAAATTTTTTTTAGTTTTTCTCACATTATCCAATATGATATGCATCATCCTATACGATATAAACAAAAATACACCTCTTTCGATCGCAGCACATACGCTAATGGCTAATCTAACCCAAATATTTGTGATTGTCCTATACGATTCATTCATCGTACTAGACGATATACATGATAGAAATAGTTGGAAGATTTGAATGTTATTTGGATCATCTATTTATTACACATCATCTCGGATGATACATGTGTTCGTCTTGTATGATCGCTTTTTTCAACGGTCATATAGGATGACTCCTAAGGATGATCACCCTGTGTTTAATCATTAAGTATAACATGTGATCATCATGTATGATAAAATCAACCTTTTTGACTGATCATCTAGACAAAAATTATTACGCTTGATCATCATCCTAGATGATCTCACGATCGTTCTGGATGATTTTCTTGATTAGATATAAATAGTCAATCTCAAGCCTATTCTTTACTCCAACCACTCCAATTCTCTTCTCTCTTCCTCAAGCTTTCAGATCTTGAATATGGCTGGTGATAAATGATCACGTGCACCTCACAGGAAGCTCTTCCATGAGTGCTGTCGATTCTTTCTCTCTTTCTTGAAGCAGCTGATGAAGATGCTTACAAATGCTATAAATTTGTAAGGATTAATTGCTCAAAGGTTGTCAATCAAGAGGTGTTGAACTATGAGCTACTAGACCTCTTTTCTCACACCACTCTTGGATTCAATTCTCATACTTGCTTTCCTCTTCGATTCCCAAAATACTTTTCAAATTTTTTGCTAGTCTCTTTTGAATTCTGATTTTCTTTTTACTTCACTTCAATCGTATGTTAATCAATGCCCTACTGAAATAACATATCAATATTTCTATGAATTTCTCCACCTTTCCACCACTAGAGAAATAGACATCATATTTGGCTTCAGATCTTGACTTTAATTGGGGTTCAACAAATACCCATCATCGAGAAACCAAAGCCCCCATTCATGACTCTGTAACTATTCTCTTATTAAAAGATGCATAAACATCTAGCTCATTCTTCACACCTCCATTATTTCTAAAGCCGGGGATCGGAGCCATATTACCCCCATCATGTCACTCACCACCTACTACATAATGGCTCATTGAGATTTTTAAAGTTGCTGATCTTCCAATTCTCTACTTTTGACAATCTAACTAGCATTAGGGATCCTGACAACATAAGAAAGAAAATATAGCCTTAGGACATATCATAGCCTATGTCCTCAAAAAACAAAATATATAACCCAAAAAAAATCCAAGCCCACCTGATCACCTCCCCTATTTTTTATTCAAAAAACTTATTCAACATCCTTCACAACACTCATCATCTCCCTGTATATGAATGAGGTTATGGCAGAAGAGGAAGGGACATATTCCTATACCCGTCCCTATCCACCAGCTCTTCCCTGACCGATTGTGTCATCAGCTGGTTCAGAGGTTTTGACTAGTGGGAAGCTAGATATGACCTATATCTCACAGAGCATTTACAACAGCATGATTATGACATAAATCGATTTGAGGCATATGCTACCCAACAACAGCATTAGTAGCATGACCATGATTATGGCCTGGTTTGGCAAGTAGTTTTCTTTCTCTTCACTGATACTTTCAGCAGCCACCACCTCCACCTGATCAGGGTTCCTCTTTATACTAGTTTGTTAGTGTTTATTTCTGTGTGTATTGGTTCTCTTTTCTGTATTATGTTTCATTTAGTTTTTCTTCCTGTTTTCCTTCATTTTTGTGATGTTTAAAAGGGGGAGTAGTGTGTTTTTTTTTATTTTTAGTGGAATTTAATTTTTTATTATAATGCTAATATTTTTATGTATCATTTTTTTTTTTAATTAAAAAATTATTTCTTGCTTGATCTAAAAATACTTAACAATATTATTTACCATCATCAAAAAGGTGAAGATTATTAAAATTCTGAATCCAAGTATTATGATTTTGATGAACAACAAATATTATTATTTCTTTACCGCTACAATTTATTGCATATCTACTTTTTGTTTTCCATACACTAACCTTTCAGGTCCATAAAGATCACTTATAATATAAATTTTCCTCAAGATCAGGATGATTAGGATTAAGTTTTCTTGTAATTTTATTTCAATGTATTTTTTTACACCTTCCTTGAGTCAATTCTTGAGTAATGGTGGACCTTAAGCTAAGTAAACCTTATATACATGCACACAGGGGGAGAAATTTAGTGTGTTTAGAGACTTTTGTTATTTTTGACCTAAATCATAAAGGACAATTTGTAAATTATATTAGATGAACAACCAACAAATAATAACCCTAATTAGGGCATCCATGCTAATTTTGAGTGCGGTAATTAAACTAATCATACCGGATGATCCATATTATCTCGGATGATCCATATCATCCATGATGATCATTGTTTAGATAATAAAAATTGCTGCCAATCATAATTTTGATAATAATTTAATTTTGAAATTTTGTTCTAAATCATGCACAAGAAGATACACATCATCCTGGAAGATTTTATTATAAATATGCCTAAATTAATTCAATAATTAAAGGAAAAATTATGGGTTAAATTGTTCAATCATATCATCTTGACATTCCGTTTTGGATCATAACTAGATGAGATCTAGTATATTTAGTAGGATGATCTTCGGCCCCTATAGTCCAAGATAAAAAACCATAAATTTCACTCTAATTATTCAGGAGAATCGTACTGGGACATCCTGAGAATGGTTACAAGATGATATCAAGATTACCACTCATCATCCCATGTCGTACTAAATGCTCAATATAGTATCTTTGAACTAATTATCCCAGTCGATCTCCCGGAGGATGATTGTATTGGACGATTTGTATAACAATACTTATGTCATGATCGTACAGAGCAAAGGTGATTAATCCTGGCTAAAAGGGTTATTTTCTCCTATCTATCATACATAGAAAATCTATCGATTATCCCTGATGATACAAGTGCAACATAATTATAAAATAGGGCTGTCTTTTGGAGGCTCTATATATAAGCTCTCATCATTATCTCTTGTGATAATCCTTTACTATGGAGTTGATCCAAGAGAGAGCATTATAGAAGAAAGAGGGAGAACTTGAGAGAGAGAGAATCCTTTTGAGGGGAAGTTTGTGAGGGAATCACCAAGGTTTGCTCTAAGTAAGGTATTCTCTCATCTTCCTCATGTTTCTCCTGTTGGTTTTCCTTGGTGGCTTTAGGGAGATCATCTTTACCCATTAAATATCCAGGTTCTCATGGCGCTCTCCACACTAGCTCTGGGTAAAAGGATTCTCTTGGGACCCTCTCTCCTCTCCACCAGTGTGGGGAAAAAGGATTCAAAATGTTCTACCAACCCCACACCATCACATTTTCTAGTGTGGTGAAATAATTTTGTAAGGGCTTCTCCGCCTTGACAGTGTGGACAAAAGGAGAGGTCACTTTAGTTTTAGTAATACGCTACACTGCTACCTCTACAAGACAGCTCATAACATAGGCAAATTAGACCTGAACTCAAACTATAAAAATTGGATAGTGTTTCTACTTATGACTATTAAGCACTTTTATATTTTTTCACTTTAGGACTATGATTTGTTATGTGATTGAAAAACTTAATTAATTATTACGTGAAAATCATTCTTCTGCATCAAAGGGTTAATTATTTTGTTTGTAAAATATTTAATAAGATCAATAGATTTTCTTTTTTGTTTAAAGGATTTTTTTAAAACTACAAACAACCACCTATTCCCCCCCCCCTCTTGGTTAGCCTTGGCTAGTTCTTTAGGGTTTAACACCCCCACAAACATTCAAGTATCTATTATCACAGCATAGTGATGCTAAAATTGGGAGTGCCACATGGATACGTAGTGCTCACCCATCAACAGTATCACAACACTAGTTTATAACCAACTAGAACATATCGTACTTGAAGTGACAAATCAATTCCATTAAATATAGATTTGTAAGCAAGTGCCATAGAGGATG